>JAKSZU010000024.1:31666145-31681145 GCA_026018925.1 Tupaia tana
GGTGCGACCGTAAAAAATAAAAAAGCAGCAAAACGTTCCAGCTGGAAAACCTACGCTTCTCAAGTGTGCAGGACCTTGGAGCCTTATGCTTATAAAAAACAAGGTCTGTATTTGTGGAAGGAGAGACCCAGATGGTTTGTTTTTTTTTTTTTTTTTTTTTTTTTTTTTTTTGCAAAAGTGTTTGCTGTAACCCAGTCACGACATAGATATTTTCTAGCTCAGAGATTTATGGGTTGTTATCAAAAATTGCGCATGGGTTATTATTGAAGACTGCTCTATCTCTTTGACAACCAAGCCTGTTGCCTGGCAACAATTTCCTTGTTGATTTCATATCTCCTCTTATCATTGTTCCTGCAAATCAATCCCTATTCTGTTTCCTCCCACACAAAATAAAGTCACTTTACGTTTCTGAATTAGCAACCAGCAAGAATAACATGGGAGATGCATTAGGCTTAAGTAAAAGGTAAGAAGCCAGGTGTTTTGCTGCTATTACTGCAGTCTCAACTTTGGTGTGTGTTTGGAGCACTATGGGACAAACATCCTATTGATTATTTTTTTCAGAGAGACTTTTGCTATAGGGCATGTACACTGGTGAGAGAGAGAGAGAGAGAGACGGAATGCGAGAAATCACCCCCTTCCCCTGGGTGGAATGGCCATGCCGCAATCCCTTCTCCATTCTCCTCTTGGGATTTTGGGCTCTCATGCACATGCGCCCAGCATTGAGTTTTTTGTTTGTTTGTTTGTTTGCAGAGGTTTTTGCTATAGGGTGTGTGTGCTCGCCAGAAAGACAGAGAGACAGAGAGACAGAAAGAGAGAAATCACTCTCTTCCCCGGGGGATGGCCACGCTGCAATCCCTTCTCCTCCATTCTCCTCTTGAGATCTTTGGCACACACACACACACACATACACACACACACGTGCCTGGCATGTGTCTTCGGATATTCAGCACACACACACATGCACCTGGCATGAGTTTAAGCCACTGGGTCTGGGTCTTGAACCTCAGTCGACTACATGGGAGTCCAACAACATAGCCATTACGCCAACTGCTGGTCCCCAGCATTGAGTTTTAAGCTGCTGGGTTTGGGACTCGAACCGTGGTAGATCACTTGACAGTCCAGCAATGTAACCATTATGCCATCTGCTGATCCCATGTCCTGTTGATTTTTAAAAATATGGCCTGTGAGGCCTGTGTCAGAGAATGCCTTGACACTGGAAGGAAGCAGGTGAAATTTCAAGGCTCAGGTTCATGTGCTATGAGTCATTTGGTCAGAACTGGGATTTCCTGGATAGCAGCTAGGCTATGGCAACCTTTGAATTTTCAGCACAAAGCAACATGGCACATTTCCTTTTTCCTGGTAGTAAAAATATTGTAAGAGTCTTAAATAGTTGCAAGTCCAACTTGGAGAACCCTGAGCATTTATTGTACCTGAAACCAGGCTCCTGTAAGCCAAGAAGAAATGCTGATAGCCTACAGCTGTTGCAAGATTCCAGCTCCTCCACCCCAGGGATCTGGCTCATCGCCTGACTCATGCCCGAAATGCCATGGCTAAGCCATACCCTGTTGCCTTAAATATTTAAAACTTTAATTTTTAATTTATTTTTTATGATCATCAGCAGGCACATGTACTGACCAGAGAGCAACAGAGGGAGAGAAAGAGAAGCACCCTCTGTCAGTGCATGGTTACACCACAATTCCCGTGTTCCATTTCTCCTTCCTGTCATGACCTTGGGCATACACACACATGCACCTGATAGGTCTTTTATGTCACTGGGGTTGGGACTCATGTGAGATCCATCGCCCGATGCATAGCTCTTCAGCACTGAGTTACAGGGCTAGCCCACCTTAAATATTGAAGTTCTCTTAATTTTAACTTTCTTTTCTTTTCTTTTTAAAGGATTTTATCATAGAGTGCATGTGCCTGCTGGAGAGATAGAAACAATGAGAGGGAGAGTGAGAAATCACCGCTGGGGGTATGGCCACGCTGCAATCCCTTCTCCTCTATTCTCCTCCTAGGATTTTGGGCATGCCATCACACATGCCTGGGGTAATTTTCAAGCTGCCAGATCCAGGACTCCAACCGTGGTTGGTCATGTGGGAATCCAGGATCTTACCTACCCTGTCACCTGCTAGCCATTTCACTTTTTTTTTTAAAGATACTTCAGGGACCAGCAGTTAGCGTAATGGCTATGTCGCTGGACTCCCAGGTAGTCGACCGTGGTTTGAGTCCTGGACCTGGTGGCTTAAAACTCACGCTGGGCGCATGTGTGTGTGTGTCCAAGACCCCGAGAGGAGAATGGAGGAGAAGGGATTGCTGTGTGGCCATCCCCCCTGGGGGGGATGACTTCTCGCTTTCTGTCTCTCTCTCTCTCTCTGTCTGTCTGGTGAGCGCACACGCCCTAAAGCAAAAACCTCTCCCCCCCAAAAAAAATTAAAAAATTAAGAAAAACCTGACAGAAGGAAGAAATGGAGGAAAGGAATTGTAATATTACATTCTCCCCAGGAATTTCTCATATCCACCTCCTTTTCCGCCCCTGTCCCCAACTCCAACAAGCACATGTGGCCTCTGGCTAATTGAAAAAGATATATATATATTAAAAATGAGAAAACTGATTTCACTGGTGTATACATATGTCAAAATTCAGCAAGTCGTATACTTAAAAAAAGTCTTATTTTACGGGCCAGTAGGTGGTGTGGTGGTTAAGGTGCTGGATCCTTCATGGCCAACTCTGCGGTTCGAGTCCCAGACCCCATGGCTTGAAGAAACATGCCAGATGTGTGTGCATACATGCCCCAGATCCAGAGAGGAGAGAGGAGAAGAGATTGTGGCATGGCCCTGCCTCCTGGGTGGTGATTCCTCACTTTCCCTGTCTGTTTCTCTCTGTATTTCTTTCTTGTGAGCTCATGCACTCTATGGGAAAAAAATCTAAAAGAATAAACGTTTTGGGGCTGGCAGGTGGTGTGATGGTGAAGGCACTGGACTCTCCCGTGGCTGACCATGATTAAAGTCCTTTCTCACTTTCCTTTTCTCTCTGTGGTCAAATTAAAAAATAAATATAGGAAATAAATAATTCTGTTTTTTTTTTTTAAGTTTTATTTTATTCCTTTCTTCCAGGAGTAAGAGAGCAAACCAAACAGGGTCCTGATGCCTTGGTCCACCCTCAGCTTCTGCCAGCCTCAGATTAGGGGCACACTTATGCCTGGTGTGCTCTGGTGGAGGAGGGAAGTTCAAGTCACAAATCCAGAGCTCGCCCAGGTGGGTCAGCCTCACGGACTGTCACACAGAGCATCACCATCGGCCCCAAACTGTATGATCTTAATATGTCCACTTTGTCGTATGTCTACCGACCTGACCAAAGCTGTTTAAAATATCTGTTGGCCATTCTTCCTTTTCCATTCCTCCTTATCTATGTTCAGGCCTTTCTGTATCTCACCTCTGCTCTACAGTAATACCCTCCTTAGTGTTTATATTTAATACCTTCCATTCAACCCATTCCTCAATGCCTCAAGATTCAACGTCCTAAAATCTAGCAAAGAAAATATCAGTATCTTGCTCTAATGTCTTCAGCAGCTCCCACTGTCCACTGACGTAAAGAACAATGATAGAGGGACCAGCAGTTAGCATAATGGCTATGTCGCTGGACTTCCACGTAGTCGACTGTGGTTTGAGTCCCGGACCCGGTGGCTTAAACTCATGCTGGACGCGCGTGCATGTGTGCCCAAGTTCCCAAGAGGAGAATGGAGGAGAAGGGATTGCGGCATGACCATCCCCTCTGGGGGGTGATTTCTTGCTTTCTGTCTCTCTCTCTGTCTTTCTGGCAAAAAAAAAAAGTCTCTCCAAAAAAAAAAAAAAAAAAAAAGAACAATGATAGCTTTATGTGCCAGAGACTTTAAGTACATTATTTTGTTTAATTTTTATGTAATCTTTCAATGCAAGTATTATTTACCCTCATCTCCATTTTCAGACAGAGTTGTTTGAGGTCACACAGTAGCACCAGGAAAAAAAAAATGGCTGACTATTCCCCTTTATCATCTCTCTTGACAACCGCCCTGTCATTGACTGCTCACCTGACATTCACAGCAGAGCAGCGTACCTGTCACTGCCTATATCTTACGCCATCCGGATGGCTGAGTCCCGTTCACTTGTCATTTTGTAGGTCCAAAATGGTGAAAGATTGACCATTTCAAAGGCTTCAACTACAATTATGTACATACATGTATATATTTGTATACATGCATGTACATGCTTACATGTCATACACACATGTAAATATGTTCATATATTTCATCATATACATGTCTATAGACTTTTTAATTTTTATTTATTTTTTTTGGAGAGGTTTTTGTTATAGGGCGCGTGCGCTTACCAGACAGACAGACAGACAGAAAGCGAGAAATCACCCCCCCAGGGGGGATGGCCATGCCGCAATCCCTTCTCCTTCATTCTCCTTTCGGGATCTTGGGCACACACGCACACGCACCCGGTGTGAGTTTAAGCCACCAGGTCCGGGACTCGAACTGCGGTCGACTACATGGGAGTCCAGCAACATAGCCGTTACGCTAACTGCTGGTCCCGACTTTCTTTATTTTTTAAGTTTACTTATTTCTTGCATTAAAGTGAGAGGCAGAGAGAGAAAAAGACAAGCCCTCTCAATAGGGTCCTGCATTATGATCCTACCCCCCCGTGTTCCCACCAGCCAGGATCACCGTGAGTGAGCCCGGAGTGCACAGGCTGATCAGGGGACCAAGCCCACCACCCTCCACATGGCTCCAGCTTGCTTGAGCAGTGCCTTACCACTCGACCTCCACACATGCATCAGCAGTTGTCATCTCAGGTGACTTTGTCCTCCAGGCCCAGAGGACATTTGGCAATGTCCGTAGATATTCTAAGCCGTCCCAACTGAGACAGGGTCCCACTACCATTCAGTGGGTGGAGGCCAGGGGTATTGCTTCACATCCTCCAGTGCACAGGACCGTCCCTGCAAGAAGCCATGGTCCAGCCCGACATGTCAACAGAACTGCGGTTGAGAAACGCTTTTCTATCTGAAGCGGAACTGGTGAGGCACTGTCCTCTTGCCAGAACTCTTATTTCTACCATCTGCACCTGCTGAAATACTACTGAATCTCCGAGTCCCTGATCTCATGCCTCCTCTCCCTGAATCTTCCTGATAGATGAGAGTGCTCACTCACCTCCGTGACTGTCCCATGCCCTTTGCTTGTCCCTCCTTTAACACTTGCTGCACGCTTGTTTGGACGAGTGCTCCTGACCTAAAGCTATGGATACACTAACTGCAAAGGGCAAAGGGCAAAGCTCCACTTCTTTATTATTATTATTATTATTATTATTATTTATTATTTAGCTTTATTTATTTATATTTTAATTTGATGAGAGAGAGTGAGAGAGAGCAAGTGAGCGCAAGCCACCAGGTCCAGGACTCAAACCACAGTCAGCCATGTGTGAGTCCTACACCCTTAACCACAACACCACCTGTTGGCCCCATATTATTTATTTTTTTATAACATTATTTTTATTTATTTTTATATATATATATTTTTATTTACATTCATTCACTGTACATCATTACAGCATACAAAATGAGCTTTTCCATCCAGAGTACACTGTATATTGTCTCAATCAAGCACATCAACATATGTGTTATTGTCAACAAATAATTATTTACCTTCATGTCTTTTTTTTTTTTTTTTTTTTTTTTTCCCTTCATGTCTTCTTCATGTCCTTGCAACTCAGCTAAAATCCAAAGCATACCGTGAAAAGGGCACAGCCTACATGAATACTTAGGGATCTTTGAATCTGCCATATATATATATCTGTTATTTGTATAATATATATAATTCTATTCATTATTATATATCAATTATATTATATTAATTATTACATCATATACTATATTATATATTAATCATATTATTTATTTTTATATTACATTTAATCAAATATATCTTTACAGTGCATTACATTTCTTTCTTTTCTTTTCTTTTTTTTTTTTTTTTTTTTGAGAGGTTTTTGCTATAGGGTGCGTGCACTCGCCAGACAGAGAGACAGAAAGCAAGAAATAACCTCCCAGGGGGGATGGCCATGCCACAATCCCTTCTATTCTCCTCTCAGGATCTTCGGCACACATGCACAAGCACCCGGCGTGAGTTTTAAGTCACCGGGTTCGGAACTCGAACTCAAACTGTGGTCGACTGCATGGGAGTCCAGTGACATAGCCATTACGCTAACTGCTGGTCCCCAGTGTATTATATTTCTTTTTTCTAGCACAATTACCATGCATATCGGTCAAGACAAAGACACTACTATCCACATCACCATCGGCAAATAGCTTTTCATTTTTTTTGTCAATTAGACGTACTTTTTTTTCTTTTTCTTACCCTGTCTTCCTCCTTCCAACGTATAGATATTGCTCAAGGGCTTGTGTGTTTGCCAGACAAAGACACGGAGAGACAGAGAAGGGGAGAGGGAGAAAGCACCCAGGGAGGCAGCGTCATGTTGCAATTTCTTCTCCTCCATTTCTCCACCCCATTGGGACTTTGAGCACACGTACACACACGCCCTGTGTGTTTTCCAAGCCCCAGAGCCAGGATTCAAACTGCACAGTTAGCCGTGTGGAATCTGACTGCCTTAACTACCAGGCCATGGAGCCGGCCCTAAATCTGCAATAGCTATTGTAGTGATTGTTTTTTTGACAGTCTGGGTCAGAAAAGACCCAGACTAAGACTAAGTACCACAGTAAAGTACAGAGCATAGTACTGTGTCCGAATGATTGCTTAAGCCTGCGTCTGTCAATGATAAACAGTACGGCCTAGTCGGGATCATTGAGGCCTGTCGTACTGACCATACGATGATCATGAAATAGCCTCTACATGTCTGAGAGGAACACCTTTCATAAGAACCTCCAACTCACTGGAGAGTCAGCAGTCCCCATTTACATAATTGTGGCCTTGAGAATGATTTCTTACAGTGCCCAGAACTATCCTCACCGGGCTTCCTCAAGTTCTTTTTCAAACACTCCAAACTCTGTCATAAAAAAGTGTCTCAGCAGTGCCTGAGGGGAAGGAGTGATATGTACAAACGCTTGTTCAGAACTTCCTGTCCACACCCCGGCCTCCTTCTGAGGACCCTGCAGGGAAGAGCTCCTGCCCCACCCCGTCCTTCCCCTCAGCTAGGCCTTGGGGATGCCTTTTGAAAGCCACATCCACAGACTTCCTGGTGTCTCTCAACTCCCACTCTGTCCTCCCTGGCTTTCATCACGAGAGACCTGATCTCTTGGCCAACCTATGGTAATAGACACAGTTCCCAGTAAAGGATTCTCAGACTGGCCTCATAGCTTTATGGTTTAGGGAGCTGGCTTTTATATAGCCAAGTGCATGGTTCAAATCCTAACCCCCAGCAGTGTGTGGGGTATGCATTCTCCCTCGCCCTCTTTCTCTCTGTCTCTCTCTCTGGGGAGCACACGTGTTCTCTGGCAAAGAGAAAAAAATTTTTTGATTTGGTCAAGTCACTGTTTTGGATGAAAATCTCCCACGATTGACTCTCCATTATCTACAAACCACTACGGAGAATTATAACTCCACGTACTAACCTGTTCCCTCATGCTGGGTCTTTCTCTTTTCTGCAGGACCCCGTGTGCACCCCTGGTCTATAGGGAAACAAAAAGACTTGAGAAACTGCTGACTTACCTTCATTGCAGTTGTTCTTAGCTGCAAACACAAGATGGAAAGATTTGGAGGCATATTTGAGGAACGTCCTTTTTTTTTTTTTTTTGCTTTAGGTTTTTAGGGCACGTGCACTCACAGGAGAGAGAGAGAGACAAAGAGACAGTGACAGGGAAGTTGAAAACTTAGCCCTCTGGAGGGGAATGGCCATGCTGCAATCCCTTCTCCTTCATTCTCCTCTCAGGACTTTGGGCATGCATGCACATGTGCCCGGCATGATTTTCAAGCCACTAGGTCTGGGACTCGAACCACAGTTGGCCATGGGAGTCCAGCTCCTTAGCCACTAGGCTATGGGGTCAGCCCAAAGACCTAGTTCTTCTGCCTGTAAGCCCTTGATGAGGCTAGAGACAGGGTGAGAGATGAAAGTCTGTGGATGGCAAGGAGGGATTGCCAGAGACAGAGAGAGGACAGTGAAAAGGAGCGAGGTCCTCCCTGCAGTAATAACGGGTGAAGGAGCTAGAAAAGAGAATGGGGATCACTTGGTCCAGGTTGTCCTCAAGCTCCCATCGCCTTGGACAACTTCTGTTTTACTCTTTTCTTTGAGAGGTTTTTTGCTATAGGGCGCGTGCGCTTGCCAGAAGGACAGAGAGAGACAGAGAGACAGAAAGCAAGAAATCACCCCCCCCCCCCCCGGGGGGGATGGCCACACCACAATCCCTTCTCCTCCATTCTCCTCTCGGGATCTTGGGCACGCACGCACACGCACCCTGTGTGAGTTTTAAGCCACCGGGTCCGAGACTCGAACCGCGGTCGACTACATGGGAGTCCAGCGACATAGCCTTTACGCTAACTACTGGTCCCAGCTTCTGGTTTACTCTTTACAGACTCCTTCCGGTTGGAGAGGGGCAGAAACACAGAGTCAGGGCTGGGAGAACCATCATAGTGGGTGTATCCATTCCTGGCTGCCACAAGTTACTCAAGCCCCAGTGGGTTATTCAAGGAGAGCAGAACCGCATGCTGATTGGAGAATAGGACATTATTCTGTTAATTCAGATAGAAATGTTACAAACCACTCTGTCACAATGGGATTGCCAACTTTGACTAGTCAAAAAGGCCTTCGGGGCATGCAGATTAACAATGAACTGTTGTGGGCTGAAGGTCAAGGCCTTCAGGAAGCCAAAGAAATATCCCAATACCATGGAGCAAAAACTGTTGGCTCTAGGGCAGTGGGTGGCATAGTGCTTAAGGTGCTGGCCTCCCACAGGGTTGACGGTGGTTCAAGTCCCAGACTCAGCAGCTTGAAACTCATGCCAGGGGTGTGTCCAAAACTCAGTGAAGAGAATGAAGGAGAAGGGATTGTGGCATGGCCATTGCCCCCTGGGGGGGTGATTTCTCACTTTCTTTCTCTCTATTCTGTCTCTCCAATGAGCACACACTCACTATTACCAAAAATCCCTAAAAAAAAAAAAAAAGAAAGAAAGAAAGAAAGAAAGAAAGAAAGAAAGAAAGAAAGAAAGAAAGAAAGAAAGAAAGAAAAAACCACCAAACCCACCAACAACAAAACTGTTGGCCTGGAGGTGTCTACTAGTACAAAGGAGGCCGAATAGCCAGTAGGCCTGTGTGGGTACTAAAGATGGCCTGTACTCCACCTGGGTGCTCTTTTGCCCCCTCAGTCAAGTCACCAACTTTAAATGGGGCCCTTTACAACTGTGGGCCTTGACATTGATTTAAAAAGTCACATCCCAAGCACTGCTTTAAAAACATTTAGAGCCTGCTGGCCTAATCGAATCACAGATGTCCACAGCCTCCGTGCGAGCTGATGGCTGTCTGGTAAAGGAAGACTACCACTGGTAAGCACCAGGCCCTCGGATTTGGGACACAGAGGTCTTTATCCGAGGCAGCCAGCAGGTCTACTTCTTTTAGTGGCAACTTCTCGCTTGCTGTTGGGTACTGTGGAGACCGAGCATCCAGTGGCTGGAGCACACGTCAGTGTTGTGACATGAACTGCCCTTCTTCCTTGGGTATTTGCAGACCCCATCAATACAGGGCAACAGGGCTCAGTTATTGAATTGAAGTGATACATTCAAGACTGGGCCCCAACAGGCCCCCAAGGGATCTGTAGGCTTCTTGGACACATGTCTAGCTTGCCAGAAGGAACCTAGTGAACCTGAAGGGGATGCTCTGGCTTTGCCTGTGGCTTCTGGATCTACAGTTCACAGACGTGACTACAGATGGCATGGCATGGTTTACTGATGACTTTGTGAAAGTATAAGCAGATGAGGTCTGGGGGGCTATGTCTGCGATTCGGCCAGCGGATGGCCATTTTTTGACTGAGACTGGACATCGAAATTCCACCCAGTGGGTCAAACTACATGCAATGGTGATGGCCATGCAGAACACTCCCACTACCACACCCAGTTACGTTTTCACCTACCTGTGAGTCATTGCTCATGGCTTAGTCATCTGGTCAGAAGAATGGCTGCCGAGTGACAGGACTGTTCAAGGATCTCTTGTGTAAAGACAAGGACTGTGGCAACAGCTTGATGCCGGTAAGGGACATGGATAGGTCAACTCATTTGCATACTGGAAACACCATGGTCATCCTTGAGAGGAACTTACATCAAGTTTTTGGATATTCAATGGGACTTCACTCTGACCAGAACATCCTTCACTATCCGGTCAACACAGCAACGATACACTCTCATAGAATTTGATGGGTTTCCCACATGCTCTGTTGTCTGTAGGCCAACGGAACTATTGAAGAGCAGAACAGCCAACTCATGGAGCTACTGAAGACAGGACACTGAGGCAGCCTGCTGGTGGAGTGGAATCTTGTGTAAGGAGGACAGTAGGAACACGACTCTGCACTCTGGTGCAATCATGCAGTGCATATGGCGACATACTGAGCTCGGTGGGGCTGGAAGTGGACCAGGCTGTCTCCTGATTAGGTTGCACTTGTGAATCCCAACCTCAGTGTTCCCGATCATTCTTTTTTCCCTTATCCCTTTAGAGTATATGTCCTGGGGATGGTGTGTAGTTCAGGCTACCATAACGCTCCACACCAGACCCTCTGACTCTAACCTGGGGGCAATGCTTCCCTGGTGCCTTCCTCTACAGGACCCTACAGGGGTGGGAGATGGGACCAAGGAATGCCAAGGTGCTAGGGTCCCTCTGGTGGTGCTAGGGACACCTGGCCATTCCAGCTTGCTGGGCGATGCTATTTGGTAAATCGGAGTTGTACGAGATGTGGTCTCCCTTCTTGGACTGGAGGACTGAGTCTAAGAGATCCGGGTCAAGCAATAAAGAGCATTAAAGGCAATGGGTGATGCCGAGGTAGTGGCCTCACCACTTGGACAGCCAGGCTGTAGTACCAACCAGTCAAAGCCTTACCCAACTGGTGTGACTTCAGCAGGGGTGGGGAGTGGTTTCTTTCTCTCTTTCTTTCTTTCTTTCTTTCTTTCTTTCTTTCTTTCTTTTCTTTTTTTTTTTTTTTTTTTTTTTTTTTTTTTTTTTTTTTTTGAGAGATTTTTTGCTATAGGCACGTGCGCTCATCAGAGAGACAGAAAGCGAGAAATCATCCCCAGGGGGGATGGCCATGCCACAATCCCTTCTCCTTCATTCTCCTCTTGGGATTTTGGCATGCAAACACACGCGCCTGGCATGAGTTTTAAGCCACTGGGACCAGGACTTGAACCATGGTTGATTATGTGGCAGTCCAGAGATGTAACCATTATGCCCTCTACTGGCCCCTGCAATTTCAATGTGTCTCCCAACATTCATGTGTTCAAATTTGATGAGCTACTGTAACATGTAAACAAGTAAACATTTAACCAATATGGTGTTGAAAGGTGAGGCCTTTCTGAGTTGATTAAGATTAAAATAAAGCCAAGATTTATGAGAGATACAGAGAGAGACAAAGAAATGAACATAGACAAGCTTGCACTGTAGTTTGGCTCGCCATGTGCAGCCTTGTACCACCTTGGATACGTCAGAGTCCCCACTAACGGCGAGTCTTTGACCAGAAGCAGCCCCCTGACCTCCATCTTCCAAACTGAGCTCAATAAACCTCTCTTCCTAAATCACCCAGATGCAGGCATTTCCTGAGTGGGGCATGCAACAGATGAGACTCTTTCCACCCGGGGCAGCTTTCCTGCTTCCTGTGAATAAAACACCTGCTTTGTGCAATGTGTTGTGGGTGAGTATGTTCTGTCTCACCAGGCTCAGGCTAGTTAGTAACGAGTGCACAGCAAACTCGTTATGATTAGCAACCCAACGGAAAAGAAAAAAAAAAAAAAAAAACAGGCACTAACTTGTCTCTGTTTTTCCCATAGAATGCAATAGCAGAGACCAGGATGAATAAGTCCTTGTTAGGTTCATCCACGCTGTGGCCTCTGCATGAAACCTGACACAGCGCTGAATCTGCTATCTTAGACTTTGTTTTGTCACCAACCAGAGCACCCGTCTCCTCCCAGCCATGAACTACACCCATGTTCCTAACACCAAGGTGCACCAGCAGAATGCAAGCCTTGGCTGACCAGGGAGGCTCTGGCTCCCACTGAGTGAGAGCCAGCCGGGAGGTAGCCTGTGTTTTTATTTTGTTTCGTTATTAGATTTTTGCTAATATTGTGTGGCATGTTTCTCTCCCTAGAGAGAAACAGAAAGAGAGAGAGAGAAAGTGAGAAATTGCTCTCTAGGGGGATGACCATGCTGCAATTCCTTCTCCTCCATTCTCCTCTCAGGATTTGGGGCATGCATGCATACCTGTCCCTCGTGTTTTTCAAGCCACCAGATCCAGGAGTCCATCCGCCAACTCTGCTGTGTGGGATCCAGCACTCGAACTACCACAACACCTGCTGGCCCAAAGTGCTCTGTTTTAATTTAACTGCTTCTGTGCCAAAATGTCATGAACACAACTGTTAGGCACCCTGGTGGGCTGATCCTTTGATGTACCACATGCCTCTGATTACATGGAGGAGACTGTCCTAGCCGTAGCAAAACGACAAGGGTTGGACTAGTGCCTCCATGTAGGGCCTTCCTGAACAATATTGTGGGAGAAACAGCTCCTGCAACCATGCTGTGCAAGAGACAGGGCTGGCCGGTGCCAATGCCTCTACGTCATGAAAGGGCTTCTCGACTTTCTCTGTGGGTGACCCAAGAGAAAGCAATGTCATGATGCCCATTACAAGATGAGCAATGTCATGCCACCAAAGACGGCCGGTGATGGGATCCTTCATGGTGGGCATTCTGAGGGCCCCTCCATATCACCTCTGGGAACAAGACACACCCACTGGGCCAGCAGCCTAAAGCTGAATGCCAGGGTAACGAGGGACCTGCCAGAAGGTATACCTGACTCAGCTTCTGTCCTTCGTGAGGCCATTGGTACCATGCACAGGAGTCAGTGCTCATGAAAACGTGATAAGAAACTGGCCTCTGGGGGCCAGCAGATGGCATAATATTTTACATGGTTGGACTCCCATGTAGTCAATCACAGTTCGAGTCCCAGACTCAGCAGCTTAAAACTCACCCCAGGCATGTGTGCATGTGTGTGCATGCGTGCCCAAGATCCCCAGGAGAATGGAGGAGAAGGGATTGTGGCATGGCCATCCCCCCAGGGGGTGATTTCTCATTTTCTGTCTCTGTTGCTCTCTATCTCTCCAGTGAGCACACACATCCTATAGCAAAATAATCTCTCTCAAAAAAAGAAAAGAAACCAGCCTCTGACCATGGCCTCCTCTATGACCACACCTTGACAGCCCAGCAGGAGGTCCCTCAACTCCCTCAGGAAGGTTGCTTTAGACCAGGGATTTTCAACATTTTGGGCCCAGTCAGTTTTGTGGAAGATAATTATTCCAGGGTCATGGGCCCTGGAGATGTCTTATGAGAGCTCACAACCTAGAACTCATGCATGCACGGTTCACAGTAAGATTCGGCTCCTAGGAGAATCCAATGCTGATGCTGATCCGACAGGAGGCAGGGCTCAGGTGGTAATGTGAGTGATGGGGAGCCTGGGGCATGGGGAACCCTACTTCAGACAGCAGAGTTGCTCTAAAGATTTTCTTTCTCCCAGCTGGGGAAATTGTGTGTGATTGCCAGCACTTTCTGCTGCTCTTGGATAAATGTTTGCAAACAAAGGGGAGAGACAGATAGAGGAGATCAGGAAGCAGGCTTCCTGGCTACACAGGTGGGGTCACCCAAAGCAACTTTCTTTGCCCTCTTTAGCAGCTTCTTACCTGGATCACTTGGATCCTGAGTGAGGCCACTGCTTCAGAAAGGCCCGATCATCCCGTGTGTGGTGGTGGTCTTCCAGGACCTAGTGCAAGGGATCCAGGCTATGGCTCAATGATATTGCCTGAGACCGTGTCAGTCAAGGTATCATACTGATGTGATGAGACAGCTCCGCTCAGATCTGAGGAGGTTTGAGAATACACAAAATGGACTAAAGGAAATGCCTGGGTCAGGGGTAGACTGCAGTACAGTTCTTCACGTGGCTTTGGAACAGCCTGCTTTCCCCTCTTTCTCACTTGCAGTCCTCAAGAATAACTGTGGAGTGTGCTGGGCATCTAACATCCAGGATAGGGAGTGAATGGCTGGAACAGCCCTGGCTCTGCTTGTCTCTTCTAAAACAGGACATCCTCTGATGCTTTATCTCAGTGTGGTACGTTGTGTTGGGTATAAAACCCAGGGTGGGCTGCCTTCAGGGTCTCTCAATTGTGGCACAAGTGGGGTACACACAGATGAGACTCCGTTTATCCTGTGCAGCTTTCCTGAGCTGTAAGGGACCAGCTCACAAACCCTGAACCACCAGGCCATGGAGCCAGCCCCGTAATCAACTCTTACTTTATTTAATACGCTGTTTTATTGTTGCTGTTTGCAGGCAGAAGTATGATCATGCTGATTATAGTAGGGGTTGGTATTTAGTAGCTCCATCAGTGGAAAAAGTTATGTTCAAACATATTGTCTAACAAAACAACTGATCTCCATCTCTCCCTACCACAGTCAAGTTCCTGTCACATCAGTGGAGGATACATGATGATCACTGTAGGAACTGGATTAAATGACTCAGAAGTTCCTGTCCAGTCCTGCAATGTGAGACAGCACTGATTATCTGTAGATGATCTAATCTCAGGGCTGAAACAGAGATTGTCACTCAGCTTCACTTCTTTCTTATGTCTTAAGAACACAAAGAACCTGAGAAGTTAAATGACAAAACCTCTGTTGGCCGCACCTGGCTTTGCAGGCTGACAGGACAATCACCTCTGGACTAGTCCTAGCACAGCATATCAGTGTGGGCCACTTCTAGAAATATGCAGGATCAGGGAGT